>CM054177.1:81297662-81330162 GCA_028829895.1 Sinotaia quadrata | reverse complement strand
ATTTATTACTTTTTCAAATTATTACAAAGTGACTAGTGGAGCGGGTTGTTAGCAGTTAACCACTTTTACTGTGACCGTCATATTTTTGTTTTACATTTATTACTTTTTCAAATTATTACAAAGTGACTAGTGGAGCGGGTTGTTAGCAGTTAACCACTTTTACTGTGACCGTCATATTTTTGTTTTACATTTATTACTTTTTCAAATTATTACAAAGTGACTAGTGGAGCGGGTTGTTAGCAGTTAACCACTTTTACTGTGACCGTCATATTTTTGTTTTACATTTATTACTTTTTCAAATTATTACAAAGTGACTAGTGGAGCGGGTTGTTAGCAGTTAACCACTTTTACTGTGACCGTCATATTTTTGTTTTACATTTATTACTTTTTCAAATTATTACAAAGTGACTAGTGGAGCGGGTTGTTAGCAGTTAACCACTTTTACTGTGACCGTCATATTTTTGTTTTACATTTATTACTTTTTCAAATTATTACAAAGTGACTAGTGGAGCGGGTTGTTAGCAGTTAACCACTTTTACTGTGACCGTCATATTTTTGTTTTACATTTATTACTTTTTCAAATTATTACAAAGTGACTAGTGGAGCGGGTTGTTAGCAGTTAACCACTTTTACTGTGAATCACGAGCACTTATATGGACTGCTCAAGATCTCACTTCCGTTTTGCATTTGTGTGTTGAGAGATCTCTGGAAAGGAATTTAATTATGTTAATTCCTTAAGTCTTGTGTGGTACACATTTATTCAAAAGTAGAATAATATAATTCCAGAATTTCAAATTTCAAAAGTCTTGTTAATGCATCTAATTCCCAAACTCTATTTTTTTACAAGTCACGTGAGTGTTGTTTGCATCAGAGCGTAAGACCACGATGAACGTTTGACCTTTTACGTTTCTTCAGAACACTTTTGGCTAAACTTCTACAAAATACATGAACGAAAGATGAAGTAGTTAGCATGTTGATGACGTTAGAGACATTAGAGTTAAATATTTAATTCTACAAAGGTGATGATTTTATTTTAATTACATATTTGCAACATCACCGTTGATCTAATACTTTTACAATCAGTATGAGAGACGCTTTTCGCCTTCTGTCACGGGTGTGGACACGTTGATAATGCCACTATCGGACACACACACACACACATACATGCACAGAGACACACACATACACACACAAACACATAAACACACACACATAAACACACACACACAAACACACACACACACAAACAAACACACACACACACAGAGAAAGAGAGAGAGAGAGTACTCGTTTTTGAAACTTATATTGAATTTCTCGACTCTCACAAAGTGATTGAAATGATTAAAATTTCAGACGCTACAAAGTACGCCACAAAGGGGAACAATTCTAAATTCACGCGATCTAATCCTCAGTCGCATTACGTTCTTACCTGTCACAGAATTCAAAAGGGCAGCCATGCACGTGCACAGTAGCAAGATTCTCACTGCGGCCTTGACTACCTCTTGTCACGCACTGCTGTACACTAGTCATTAACGTCTTAAAAGTGCTCGACCACCTTATGTCCTCGGGTTACCTTCGAAAAATCTACTCTGCTTTCCGTTGATGACATACGACGTTGTTTCTGTGCTGTGCCGGGAGACTTCCATAGATTTCTATTTTACATGCATGGCATAAACTTACACTATGTATACAGCATAGACTTACACTTTATACACAGCATAGACTTACACTTTATACACAGCATAGACTTACACTATGTATACATGGCAGTCTTACACTTATACACAGCATAGACTTACACTTTATACACAGCATAGACTTAAACTTTATACACATCATAGACTTACACTTTATACACAACATAGACTTAAACTATACACATCATAGACTTACACTTTATACACAGCATAGACTTACACTATGTATACACAGCATAGACTTATACTATGTATGAAGGGCATAGACTTAATAGACTTATACTGTGCATATACTCTTATACTTAATAGACTTCCACTATACATGCACGGCATAAACTCAATAGACTTACACTATGTATGCACGCCATAGACTTAATAGACTTACACTATACATGCACAGCATAGACTTATTAGTCTTACACTATATATACACGGCACAGACTTCCACTATGTATTAATAAAAAGACTTCCACACTGCGACAGTAAATAAGCATCCACAAAATGTAAATGTAAGAGTCTATCGATGTAGCATTGCCCAGGCATCCACATATACTTTGTATAGACTTTTACATATGTAACATTGCATAGATATCCACATGTACACTAGATAGACTTTTACATATGTAACATTGCATAGATATCCACATGTACATTGTATAGACTTTTACCTATGTAACATTGCATAGATATCCACATGTACATTGTATAGACTTTTACATATGCAAAACATTGCAGAAATATCCACATGTACTTTGTATAGACTTTTACATATGTAACATTGCTTAGGCATACACATCTAAATTGCATTATTGCAAATAACCACATATTTTAATCGTATATATATATATATATATATATATATATCCCCATTAGATTCATTGTTCAGACATATACACTGACTTTTGGACAACATATGCTATAAATTTTGATTAAACAGTTATTCATAATTCACGGCATAGAAATATATGCCATATTCATTTCTAATTAATCGATACCAAAGATACCCGTAATGTATTCATGCATATGTAAACAGTGTACAAAATGATTAAAATTCAAACTTTAAATATTTACTAGATATACACATTGCACGTATTTCGTAGACTTTCTTGCATTGCAGAGACTTTTATTTTGCATTCCAAAGACTTTCTTGCATTGCAGAGACTTTTATTTTGCATTCCAAAGACTTTCTTGCATTGCAGAGACTTTTTCGCATTCCAGAGACTTTCTTGCACTGCAGAGACTTTTTCGCATTCCAGAGACTTTCTTGCACTGCATAAAATCAACTGTACCTGGTTTCATTGCACAATACATTGATAGAGACTCAATTTTAGTGATGATATCGATAATGGATGACGGTATCGAAGCCAGCTATAATGACAGTTACTATCTTTAGTTGAAATATACAAGTTAATACTGACAGGAAAAAAATTGAATTCGGGCTAAGAGGGAGAGTCGGTGACACATATCTACAGGCAATGTTTGTGAGTTTGTGACTGCTGTTCAAGAAACTCTGCCTGTTCTGCAGAGGTGGATTTAAATATTTTTGAATACGATTGTGTGTGACCATGTGATGCTGAGAGGTGATCTAGACTCTAGAGGGATGTCAATTGTTTGTTTCACGATTTTAATTAGATGTGACCTTGGCGTCACCTTTCCTCATCATGCGAGGTCCTGGTATATTAGAATCCAGAATTAATCATGCAACGCTTCTTGTATTGATGTCCAAAACTGCTTGCTGCTGATAGATATCGATAGATATCGATGTATTAAAGATTCTCACCGCTGATGTCAATAGATTTCCACACCCTATACAGTCACAAGCATCTACATTTCACAATACATTATTCTCAATTCTGAAGTGGTTTGATGTCCAAGCTCTCTAGAGTTCGTAGACTGATCATTACGCATGCATAATACTAGGGGCTCTCACCATTTGCATTCCATAGATGTCCACACTAATTGCATAGACATCAGCACTGCATAATGGAGCGAACGAACAAGAGGGAAACATAAAAATAATATTCACCGCTATAATGTATCAAACATTTGTATAGCAGTTTAGTCTTTCGAGCATGAGAGTTATACCTGAGAAAAGAGAGAGAGAGAGAGAGAGAGAGAGAGAGAGAGAGAGAGAGAGAGAGAGAGAGAGAGAGAGAAAGAGATGCAATCGTTATCCTGCATAATTACAATTCCAGAGGGAAACGGCTTTCAGCGACTTTCGTCGCCGGTATGGTTATGGGACTGGACGTGTAATCGTAGAAGCATACGATGCTTTCAATGTTTTCGCTCGTAGTAGTGGAGGCGTTGGTGATGCGTTTAGATGATGGTTGGTTCGGCCATCTTTCAAATGATTTATTATTAAACATAACAAAAGAAAGAACAACAAACTGCTCATCGGAAAGGAAAACGAAAGAATCGGATGACAAGGAAGATGGACGAAGCCAAAGAAATAACAAATGAAATCAAACAACGATATGCCATGAAAACTTCAAAGTACACCTTAGCGTGACGTGATAGGATTCATTAAGCTAGTATTAGTGTAAAGTAGTTTGGATATGAAAAAAAAAAAGAAAACGAAAAGAAAACAAATTGAAGAACGAAAAAATAAAAGAGAAATAATAAAAGAAACAAATAATAAAGAATGAAAAGAAAGGAAATAGAAAGAAAGAAAGAAAGAAAGAAAGAAAGAAAGAAAGAAAGAAAGAAAGAAGAAAAAGAAAGAAAGAAAGAAAGAAAGAAAGAAAGAAAGAAAGAAAGAAGAAAAAGAAAGAAAGAAACTACCAAACAAACGTTAATAAAGAAGCAGCGAACACGACAAGAACGAAGCAAAGACAGAACAAGCGTAACACAATATAAACACTTCTGACGTAATATATTACGGCAGCAAGGCAATATAGTTTGTCGCGAACAATGACTGCTACAAGATGACTCTTCGATTGCACGTCATCCATCATATAATGGACTTCGATAACCGTCTTTGCTACGTAAGTACTGTCGCGGATATTTCAGGCAGATTTCAGGACCAGCTGATTCAAGCATTAAGATGATGGTAACGAAACAGGGCAGAGGAATATCTCTGAATGGACTTATCGTGCCATCTGTCAAACATCAGTTCATTGTTTGCCATTATCACGTTGAAAACATGTTTTTTGTTTTTGTATTTTTAAAAAAAAGTAACGGTTGATTATACAGCATGGATACTAATGTATCAGTGTATGTATACTTATCACAATAAGACTACCACTCCGAATGTCAACTTTATCACTTTGAAGACATACGTTCTCTTTATAATATCTGCAAGCGGAAAAAAACAATTTGAAGAGGTGTGTGCGCATTTGAATGTTATAAGTGATTGTGTACATTTATATATGCATTACTGTATATGTGATTATATACATTTATAAGTACATTACTGTATAAGTGATTGTGTACATTTATATGTGCATTACTGTATATGTGATTATATACATGTATAAGTGCATTACTGTATATGTGATTGTGTACATTTATATGTGCATTACTGTATAAGTTTAATCTGTCTCCAGGTGTATTTATATATGTTTCTTTTTAGATTTGTGCTTAGCTGTATATATTCCCTAGACGTCATCCTCTAAGACAATCACAAATACAACAATGATTCCAATTTGCGGACAAGTAAGATTTTCGTGTTGTTAGAATTTGTACTTATTTATTTTTAATTTCTTATTAAAGAGACATCCTGACACAGAAAAAGCATTAAAGTCAGTATCTAACTCAGTAAATTATTCCTTTCTCTCTATAAATATATTACACAGAGGCCTGCCTACGCGAATTTTTGTATATAAATATTTTACACAGTGGCCAACGTAATTTTTTTTGTATATACATATATTACACAGAGGCCTATATGAAGTTTTGTATAAATATATTACACAGAGGCCTGCCTACGCGAATGTTTGTATATAAATATATTATACAGAGTCCAACGTGAATTTTTGTATATAAATGTATTACACAGAGGCCAACGTGAGTTTCTCTACATAAATATATTTAACACAGAGGTCCACTTGAATTTCTCTATATAATATATTACACAGAGGTCCACGTGAATTTCTCCATATAAATATATTACACATGGTTTCGTATAATGTTTACATAGCCCACACCCACCCTCCTCTTAAAATTAGACTATATGCAAACCGACCTTCTAGAAAGGCTGACCCTTATTCTTGGGCTGGAAACATACCTGAATGTTCCAGACACTCACTCTAATGAACCAATCAGAGCATCGGCTCAACTGCATGAAATGAATGTACCAGAAATTCACATGTAAATCATCCATCGAATGCAGCTAACCATTGAAGAAACATGTAAGTTGCCTCCCTGCTTTAATAAGTTAGAATCATATTACTAACTCTTATTGCTGGCTATCAAAGCAGAAAGAATTCTGTATTTATTATTCTCAAAGATATGTAGATTTTTGCTTGCCTAATATTATATTCATGTTTATCTTTTGACATTAAATATATTTATATTGTTATAATGTGCTTATGATATTAAATATATGTTCACCGTGTAAGAGTGTTCTGTAAGAGAACACATGAAGACAAATTCTTAGCCCTTGTGTATTTTATTGGCACATTGGCACTCTATATGACACCTTATCAGAGACGTTGATTTGATGAGTGCTGAGCCGCTAACAATGCCAGAATGGAACCACTTAATTTGGATGGTGACTTTGACAAGTAGTGCACCATGAAGCAAAAAAAGAGCAGAAGGGACCACATGCACATCTGCTACGACATTCACTGTGACCATAGACAACACGTCTAGTGATCCAAAAATTATGTATTTATCAAGGTAAAAAATTGCACAGCTTCAATTTCTCTATAAATATATTAAACAGAGGTTTAAGTGAAATATATTACACAGAGACTACACGAATATCTTCTATTTAAATATATTACACAGAGGTCTATGTGAATTTCCCCATATAAGCTTCAGTCAAGATACAATCAAATTCAATCGAACTTTAATCAAAGTACGTTTAGAGCTCACTCAGAAACATTCAGTGTTCTCTTATAAACTCATTTATAGTTCGCTCATACAAATGAACCAAATACCTACTACTGTGCCATATGACTCAGAACAAATATTCTCTTCCAACACCACATGGTCGAGATTATGAACTATACACATTTATAAACTCTAATTGTATCTGTTGAACTATTCACTATATGTAACTTTGCTGTCTTATGTTATTTCTTGTTGAATACATTATTGTTAGCGTGACTCACACGTTATATGTTGTAGTCTGTCACCTGTATTTACTTACTATTCTGGTTGTGTGTATCAGGGGGTTCGAGCTATCTTCTAGAACGATTACTCTTTTCTTCTACTTACTTAACATTCTTCTTTCTAACATTTGTGGCCAGCCAGAAGGTGTTTTGGGGATTAGCCTAAGGTTACGGCGGCCCAGGGTGATGGAAAATTAACATCTTGACCATCTTCCAGCAAAACTCACACAAAGGCATACGTCAGTTTCCATCATCCTGGGTAAAATATGAACTGCCCGAGAGAGCAGATATAAAACCTGATTCAGTCTCTGGCTACTGCTATTGATCATTGGGTTGCTATGAAATAAAACTATAAAACAATAATTATAATGAGAATGTGTGTGTGTGTGTGTGTGTGTGTGTGTGTGTGTGTGAGCTTATGTTCACGCTAAGTTTATTGCAAATGTATGAATGTCCGCAAATGAAATGAATTGAACTCTGAACCTATTTGCCTTGCATATCAAATTTTCATCCATTAATTCAACTCGGCTTTTTGTCACTGTGAATGGTAAATGTGCATACAAATTGATTTAATTTCGCATATTTACTCCGATCTGAAGGGAAACATTGTGTGTTCTTTGTATTCACACTGAAAGCAAATTTAGAAAAAGGAAAAAATCCACACCATTATTATATAACAGTATCGAACTTGCAAAGAGAAAAACCTTGGCATTGCCTTTTGTTCCACCACCATGAAGAAGTTGAAACCCCTCATGAATGCACCATTTCTCTTCCATAGCACATAACGATAAATCCTTGGGGTCACATAAAATCTTTCAGACAATCATTTAATTTATGTTCACTGCAATAAAACACGGGACGGAGCTGTAGCAAAATAAAAAAAATAGTTTTAAAACTTGCTCGACTAAATTTTGCTTTTAAAATGGTCTCGCGCCTGCTGGACTTTAATGCAATTACATAGTTTACGTAAAAGCATAATTACTTCATATTTTATAGACAATGATATTCGTTTCTTATTGTCGATATTGAGGCACTTTCATGGTCGATATTGTCCATTTTTGAAATTTTCTTCCTTATCGCTTAAGAGAGGATATTAATATAATATAAAAGTAATATTACATAATGGCTTTTACACATGACTTATTAATGGAATACACGTGTCGGCAAAGGTGTCATGATCCGATGGATTTTCAGGACTAGTTTTGCTCGTATTTCTAAACCATAAAATAGTGTTTTATTGGGGTAACAAACAGAAGCAAAGCTTCCTGAAAAGTCAACGATGTGTGAAATAGATTAAGCCCCAAACTTGAGGATAATCACGTCAAAAGCAAGTTGATGAAGCACATTATACTTAAAGGGGTAGAACTGAGGACTGAACAGATTTTATAATGAACAAACTCTAAGCTTTATTGAATAGGTGTGAAGATGTACAATAGCCAACGAAAGACTAGGTAGGTACTGAAGACAATTCACTCATTTTAGAATGGAAGAAATGATGTAAAAGTGTCACATGATCCACGGTAACGTCATAAATACACAGAAATTAATAAATTTTTTTTTACAACACGCTAAGATAATGGGGACGCTAATTTGCATTGTGTTATGGAACGATTCATTAGAATGAAAATTAACTGAGGGGAAAAAATACCAGAATTCAGGAGGGTTTTTTTAATTCTTTAGATAACTCTAAACAGAATGAACCCACAAAGGCAGCAGTTTAGTGAAACGTGATACGAAAGAGTTTGGTGATGCCCTGTATAAGACATATAATTATTATACAATTCAAAAACTTGTGACAATTTAAAGTTGTATTACAGAAGGTTTCTGTTCTCGTTCTGAGGCGATAAGTTTTATTATTCTGTGGTATGAAGAAGACTGAGTTTGAAGTGACAAATTCCAAAAGCAGAGTTATGCTAAATATGAGACAAACTCGAGGAGTAATCATGAATGTTGACGAGACGAATTTCTACTGCCTATTTAATAAAATGTAATCCTGAGTGTTGAAGTACTACCTATTTCATAACGTGTAATCCTGAGTGTTAAAGTACTGCCTATTTAATAAGGTGTAATCCTGAGTGTTGAAGTACTGTCTCTTTCATAAGGTGTAATCCTGAGTGTTGTAGTCCTGCCTATTTAATAAGGTGTAATCCTGAGTGTTGAAGTACTGCCTATTTAATAAGGTGTAATCCTGAGTGTTGTACTGCCTATTTAATAAGGTGTAATCCTGAGTGTTTAAGTACCGTAATGTAATAAGGTCTGTACTTTGTAGAGTCATCCGTTAAGTAAACAAAGTGAGGAGAGTTAATTTTCTTTCTTGCATCCAATTATAAGGAATGGAAGAGAAAATGAGATATTTTCCTCTTTGTGAGAATTAAAGGAAAGAGCCTAGAAAACAGTTAAATTTCAGAGTTATGAACTGATAGTTACATTGCAATCAAACAACAATCATAGAGAGACCTAATATTGAGATGAGTGTGCATAGGCTACCACGTCATGACGTCACAAGCAAACTGCCGGTCAAAATGCCGAGGAAAGAGACCAAAGATGACAGGAGATAAGTCACTTAGAAGGGGAAAGAATTAGGGCGAGATGAGCAGATAAATTCAGTTAAGTTAAAATCTAATACAGTACGATGGCTACAATTACAGACATCACTTTGACCTACTTCTCATGACTGTTTAACGTTCAAACGAAGCTGTACTGGATCGATGACATGACAATATACTGACAGTTACGATAGCAGTGTCACAAGATCACTGACCTCATCTCTGTATATCAAAAAGAACAGACGTTACCGCGACAGAAGCCTGCCTTTTAAAGTGTAATTGTTGATGCTTCAATCTAGAAAGATAATAACATTGATTTTTCCACTGTGCGTCATACACAACAGTCTTGATGTAAACAGAGGTCTGTATTTATAAGAATAATTGTTATGCTTTTAGAAAGTTAATAACATTCATTTTCCATTGTGCATCATATACAGCATACTTGTAAACAGAAATCTGACTTTATATTTCATTTGTGTGTGTGTGTGTGTGTGTGTGTGTGTGTGTGTGTGTGTGTGTGTGTGTGTGTGTGTGTGTGTGTGTGTGTGTGTGTGTGCGTGTCTGTGTGTGTGTGTGTGAGAGAGAGAGAGTACGTGCATTGCATGTGTTTGAGTGTCTGCATAGTTGAATTTGATTGTAATGATTTGTTTACTGGGTTTAAAGAACTAAATATGCAATTGCACTCTACTGTGCTTTCATTGTGGATACAACATTAGGTGGTACGACTTAAGTAAATCCAACATTAGTTGCTATAGTATGCATTTTAAAATATTATTTTACTTCTGCACCTGCTAAGCCTAAATAACTTTGAGGAAACAACATTTTCTGTGCGATATATATGCAGCTTTCTATCCATTTCTCGGAGTTTCTGTGTTATATTTTCTTTATGTAGTTGTTCTTGTTGACAGTTTAATTGTATTGCTTTTATGTACGTTTTCAAAGAACGTTTTACGGTTTTTTTGTGGTTCTCATAGAAATTTTATGCTCTGTTTTCTTGCGTTCTCGTAGAACATTTTACGTTTTGATTATTTTGCGTTCTCTTTCGACTTCTGTTTGAATGTTTTGAATCATTCAATAGATTTTAATATTTAAGAACTCTAGTATTTTATACTCAACATAATCTCTTAATTTTGTTTGATTTAACTTTGCAACATTAGGAAACAATATCTTGTAATTCTAGTCTGTCTGTCTCATCCCTAGCTAGTAGGTGATACAACAAACGTGTATGCAGTCTCGTTTACTCAAGTACGCATGTCCGCGGTGTGAAGCAAGTCGAAACCGTGAACCGTGAAATCAGAAACAGACAATTTGTGTCACCCAACTACTCCTCTTTCAGGGAAGGCAGCTGAGAGGTGGGCGAAAAGGAGTTGGGGTTGGGGCCTAAAAGTGCTTGGATCCAGAGACTTCCTTGTTGCAAGATCACAGATATTGAGATGTTGACATGTTTTGTTTTTATCGTTTTACTGTGGCTTCAAAGTCTGACTTATGTCGACAAATACGAATGATCATTCCAGTCAGAGCATCTCGTCCACTGAGATCAAAACTACTACCACTGACGTCAACGGGAAATGATATCTATCTATCTATCTATCTATCTATCTATCTATCTATCTATCTGACTATCTGTCTATCTATCTATCTATCTGTATGTCTGGCTGGCTGTCAGTCCGTCCGTCCATCCGTAAGTTTGTTTATCTATCTATCTATCTATCTGTCTGTGTATCTATGTTCAAATAAAGAATTTAATAGTTAATATTTAACAATAACAATCAATTACGAAGACACAGCTTCAGATCTAAACTAAGGCGAGTATAATCGCTTGACTATTACCGTTTAAAAGTTAGTTTTGCCAGCACTTTCGATTGAATCAGACTTCGGGTTTTAGTTACTCAACTTTCTCAGTAGTCTTGATATACACGTGGTCTAAGGACAGTTCGATCCTTCCACGTATCAAGCGATGCTTGCAGGTGCGACCGTAGTTCCAGTAACCTTGTCGTCCCCTCGACTTGTTACACTAGCGATCCGTCATCTCACAGCACCAACAACAATGGCGACACGGAATTGTACATCGTTCGTCAGAGTTGCACAAAGAAACACGCCATGCACTCAATGTGATGCAAAGGTGGCAATAATACGTAGAACGTATTATAAGGCTGAGGATAAGAACCCGCGCTGAAAATACAAGTGTGGTTCTATAAGTGATTTGCGTTTACATTCGCAAACCATCCAAGCATGTGTGATTGATACAATGCGCTTAGTTTTAAATCTTCGACTATCATGTCTTTTACAATATATTTATATTCATAAAAGATACAATATAATTCACATGTGTGTTATTTTTAACATTACATGAACGTATGAATTTCCAAACATTTACTTCATCAAAAAATGGAATTCATACAAGGAGAATAAAATATAATTCAAATTAAGTATGAGCGCTTTACAATTATCAATGAAATTACACGCAAGAGAATCATTTGAATTACATGAAAATTCGCAACGTGCACAGACGTTTTTTCTGCGGCACAAGAGAATTAAGGTTTATACAAATTAAAGTCAAAAGGTTACAATTAATTTATATACAATGAAATCTTTAGGCTTTAGTCATTCTATCGATCACGTATGCTTGGAGGAGAATTATGGTAATTCGCACAAAATACATACATAAATTCATATACAAAAATACAAATAGTAAAATGCAATATCATTGTAAGAAGTAGACGTGTTACCTTCTTAAAGTAGACTTTACTGCACAAGACGGGTTCCTATGTTCCTATGTTCCTTCCGACTCAGCAAGATTTCGGTGACCAAGATGCTCGAGAGCTGGGTGTATGTCGACCGGTTTGCGTTATGAGTAAAGAATATTATCGCGTCAAGAGTATTTATTGTAGTGCATGAATGTATCACGTGACTAGAACTTTCTCGACTGCTGTCTAAAGTTACATAACAAGGGATGAACTCACTATTGTTTTTTTCCTCATGCGGTACATGACGGTAGGGTTCAAAGAAAGGAATTCAATTCGAATATGATATTCGAGTTTCGGATGTGGGTCACAAGTTTATGACAAGAATTCTGGTCAGAAGTCTGTCACACTCGGCTATACTGCTGTATTGTAGAGGCAACTTTTACCTAGCAGTCCTGATTGTTGTCCTCTCTCTCTCTCTCTCTCTCTCTCTCTCTCTCTCTCTCTCTCTCTCTCTCTCTCTCTCTCTCTCTCTCTTATATATATTTACACAAATTCATTGCTCAAATGACGATTTGCTTGAGTGCCAATCTACTTCATTTTCATTCCGACCAACCAATTGAATCATTTCCTGTTTTAGTTAATCACTCCTTCCTGACCTTTTGCTCCTTCGGTAGTCCTGTCCTTTTGACTCCTTCGGTAGTCCTGTCCTTTTGACTCCTTCGGCAGTCTTGTCCTTTTGACTCCACCGGTAGTCTTGTCCTTTTGACTTCTGCCCCTGAAATGCGCGTTTCAGGTACACGTGTGTTGGTCTCATCATTGCAAGTGTCTCTTCATTAAATGATTGTTTTATTCAGTCAAGTGATGCTTGGCAGTACGTATAATATGTTGATTCCAAATTCAGTATCTTTTAAATTTAGCAAATATAATTTATTGATAGACTGCGTGCTGTAAAATTCCATTTGGCTTATTGGCGTAGGGTGTTACTTCTAATTATTGCCTTGGGATGTTAACTATCATTTGTTCTGTGTGTTTAGGATGCTACTGTCATCTGTTCGTTGGCGTGGGAGGTGAATACCATTTGTTTTACATGATGTTTCATTTATTTTTTCCTGTGCTTGTTTGTGTGTGTGTGTGTGTGTGTGTGAGAGAGAGAGAGAGAGAGAGAGAGAGAGAGAGAGAGAGAGAGTGTGTCCTTGATGTGGTGATGGAGTGGCCTGTATTTAATTTCACAAGACATTTGCTTCGGATTATTGATATGACTAGATCCATCGTCAGTTTAGTCATTTTATATACTGTGTCCTCAAACTGTCTGGGTATTATGCTACTGTGCTTTAAGACTGGCAAGGAGACAAGGAACTCACGATATTTTCTCCATCTGAAACAAACGTTGTCTATAATGCTAGGCTGTGTTGAATTCATTCGGTAATATTACCTTCCACCCTAGGAATTTGATACCGAAGAAATGCTGCAATCGTAAAGGAAAATTATAAATCACATCACTCGCTATGTCAGGATGTCTATAATACTGCTGCAGAAGTAAGATCATTTAGAACTGAGAAGGGTGGAGGGTGGGGCACGAAACCCTCAGGTGAAAGAGAGAGAGTCAATTTCAGCTCGATCGATTAACAACGAGACTAAGTCACATGTTCTAGACACGTGGTCGAGGCACGTGTGTACAATATTACTCGATGGCAGGTATGTCTCAGGGAGATTCGTGTCAATCAATTCCGAAAATAAGAGACTGTGCACTGAATACTTTAAGTGGTTACTGAGAGAGAGAGAAAAAAAACATGTAGGTCTTTGTTAAATACTCACTTCAACTTTGAATGGAAAAGAATTCATCATTTTATTTATTTTTAAACTGTGGAAGAATGAATATTCTTAGTCAGAGAGGAAGCAAAGAAAAGACAACTGGGGCGTTATCCTCGGGCCTTAGCACAAATGAGATCCCCGCATAGCACGAAACATTCTTTACGTGACACAACATTCCAGCAAACTAAATATTTAACTAGCAGTGTGGAAACCATTATAAAGACCACATGCTGAACAGCGATTAATTAGATTAGCTTCTCTTGCCTTTGCTTTATGAGTATTGTTGTGACGTATCTCAAACTACTTAAAGTGGAGTTCAAAGTTCACTATTATTGTTAATTAGCTTTCACTGTGGGAAACGTTCATTCAAGTAGGATGCACTTGCCTGATGAAAATGCGTACACGGCATTTGGTAAATTTGCTATGATTTAGTTGTAGACAAAGACATATTGCAAAAAATAGCAATGAGTCAATCATATTAAGAAATAACATCAATGCGATATTTTTATTTAAGAAATAACATCAATGCGATATTTTTATTAAGAAATAACATCAATGCGATAATTTTAGTAAGAAATAACGTCAACAGGACAATCAAATAAAGAAGTAACAGCAATAAGTCTAGCGTGTATAATATTTCTTTAAACAAAAAAATAGTTCAACATCTGCAAAATCCATAAAATGTTGAGAACGTTGTGACATGTCACGTGCACAGTCTCTTGCCGGGTCAATGCAAACTCAGGGCCAAGCCGTCCATAAAACTCATTCGAGTCTCGTGGGAACTGCATGCGTTAACATAAGCAAGCGTATATACCAGGAGTGCTGTGAACTTACGAACAGGAAGAGTGGAAAAAAGACGAGAACAAGCATAAAATCATAACAGCATAATGCTTTGTTAACATCTAGTACTTGAATACCTAAATAATGGTGAAGGGTATCATCTAGGTATTGACAACATCATAAATGTTGAATGGGTAATACACAGCTCTTGAATACATGAAGTATAGTTAGTGGTATCACAAGGCTCTTGAATACATAAAGTATAGTAAATGGGTAACTCATAGATCTTGAATACATAAAGTATAGTAAATGGGTAACTCATAGATCTTGAATACATAAAGTATAGTAAATGGGTAACTCATAGATCTTGAATACATAAAGTATAGTAAATGGGTAACTCATAGATCTTGAATACATAAAGTATAGTAAATGGGTAACTCATAGATCTTGAATACATAAAGTGTAGTAAGTGGTAAGACATAGGAGTAGCACATAACGCTTGAATACATAAAGCATAGTAAGTGGATAATACATACAATATAGTATCATCTTACTCTTAAATACATAAAGAATAGTAAATGGATATTATGTAATTATATAATAATGAAACTTAATGACACACGACTTCATATTACAATTAAGGAATCTTAAATTATACACGATTTAAACTTACATATAAAAGTCTTAAATGACAGACGTCTACAAATGTACAGTTATTGTGCCGTGAATG
Organism: Sinotaia quadrata; assembly: GCA_028829895.1. Classification (NCBI taxonomy): domain Eukaryota; kingdom Metazoa; phylum Mollusca; class Gastropoda; order Architaenioglossa; family Viviparidae; genus Sinotaia; species Sinotaia quadrata. Next base: position 81,314,634 of record CM054177.1, on the reverse strand, counting down.
ACGTATGATTTTAATACACAGGCAAGGAATCTTGAATGACATACATCTACAATGTACATATATAGTGCCTTGAATGACAAATGTTTACAAATGTACAGTTATTGTGCCTTGAATGACAAACGTCTACAAATGTACAGTTATTGTGCCTTGAATGACAAATATCTGTAAATGCACAGTTATTGTGCCTTGAATGACACATGATTTTAATACAGAGTCATGGAATCTTGAATAAACCGAATTCCAACTTACACGCACTGCATTTTAGATGAAACATTATTTCAATTTACAATAAATCTTTCTTAAATGAGCAAAGTCAAGTTACAGTTAGGTAATATTAAATGACAAACTAAATTTAAACTTACAACTATAAAATTAAATTCACAAGAAGTTCGCATGTGTAAAATTGCAATTATGGAATCTTATCATATATTTACAATTGAAAAATCATGGATAACATGATTTGGCTTTGAGACAAGACGTAACTTTCTATTCACAAATACTTAACTCAATAACTGACACAGATTTGGGAAGCTTTTTTCTTAAGTACGCAACCGGACACAAGCAATTGTATTTGCGAGACGTTAACTTACTCTGGCACGAGGCGATATTTCAGATATCCGGCTTCTAACAGATAACTCTTGAACTAGCTCGATTCTAATTCACTTGCAAAACAGACGTGTCATGGCAAGACTTTTGAAGGGGCCTTATTCACGCTTAACAGCTGCTAATCCAGTTACAATTTATTCAGAATTAACACAACAGCTGCTAATCTAATTACAGTTTATTCAGAATTACACGAGAATTGCTAAACCAATTATGCCCTTGCAGCATTCAATACCTAGAAACAAGTGTAAACAAACAAAAACAAAAACAAACAAAACAAACATGAGATGACAAGCAGGTGGTGTATTGCATTTTTTAGCCTCGCCTCTTTATCATCTCTGAGACCATAGCTGCTAGAAATACCTGCCACAGCAACAAGAACGTGCTATTAAAGTACTAATGATTTAATTAATTATAGGAGCACCTAGGACCATGCCCTATATTTAGTATGAGAAATAATATTGTCTAACGGACATACACAGTGGGTGTGTTGTTTTGAAAAATAATGCATGATAGGCAGTGCTTTTAGAGTTCTTCAGTGGAATACACTTTAATGCAAAGGAACGCATTTTGTTAAATGAGAACATTTCACAAAAGATAATTATTGATCCACTGCCTGTGATTTTAAAGGATAATTTACATGTTAACATTTTTACCAAAAATGCGATTTCGCAAAATCTTAACGATTTTAAAGGCGAGAAATACCATTTCGCAAAAACGTAACAATTGATCCATTTTAAAAGCATAATTTATGGGTTAACATTTTGAACAGAAATGACATTTCGCAAACAAAGTAACGATTGATCCATTCCCTGTGATTTTAAAGGCAAATGCTATTTGCAAGAAGGCACGAATGAACCGTTGCCTGAAATTTTAAAGGTATAATGACTCTTTTATTTGCTTACAAAAATACTAGTGTCGATCATAATTATCGTCTGCTGTTTTTATTTACCGCAATGAACTATTTCGATAAATTACCAATTACCAAATTACCAATATACAGCTAAACTGCTTTTAGCAGTTAATTCTGTTTTTTTTTCTCTTAACTATTAGTATTTCGTATGAGACCCATTGTGTTTTAAATGACCTCTCTTAATATTATATATTTGCAATCACGATTTTGAATTGCTATGGACTCCTGAATAGCTTGAGTGTTTCTGTGTATCGTCTCAGGCTGAGAGACTAAAGCGCGCCATCTTACAAAGTGACGCATACTTCTTACGTCATCGTGCAATCATAGTCTATGACTCTTAACTCTTCGCGCAATCATAGATTATGACTCTTACTTCATCGCGCAATCGTAATCTGTCTCTTAAGTCATCGCGCATTCATAGTCCATGACTCTTACGTCATCGCGAAATCATAGCCTATGACTCTTACGTCATTGCGAACTCAGTCTATGGCTTTTACGTCATGGCATAATCACAGTCTATGACTTACGTCATCGCGAAATCACAGTCTATGGCTTTTACGTCATGGCACAATCACAGTCTATGACTTACGTCATCGCGAAATCACAGTTTGTGATTCTTACGTTTTCATTTCAGTGGAATCCCTTGTCGTTGAAGCGAATATGATGAATCGCAATCTTTGTGTCATATCCGCAGGTCTCTAACGCCATCTTTCAACAAAGCTAGTTAAGGGAAAATCAGTCTTTCATATCTGACTCTCTACAATTATGACGTCCGTCATTGATAGAATAGTGTAATCAACCTTGGAGAAAGGAAATTAATGAGTATTAGTCTTTGTTTCTTCACCGTTTCCGCCGCGACTCTTGCTGAATCTGCAGAGAGTGGTCAACTTTCTAAAAGATATTTAATACATTTTGTTCCCCCCCCCCCCGCACAATATGACTGGTGTTACCTCCTCATTTATGTAACAGAGTGGTTATTCTTCGTAAAATGGAATTTAAAGGGAAACTGAGCTATAATGAGACGGAAAGTTGAGTTAGCAGAAATGTCAAACGGTGCGCTAAAAGAAATAAAATCTTCGATTCATTAACATCAATCAAAAAGGAGAAGAGACCTTGAATAAATTAGCAGAGACTATCTAATTATTAGAGTATTTGTTTTGACGTAGACGCTGTTTACAAGCCCCCATTTAAAAACACACTATAGATCTCTCCTACTTAAATACTATTTCTGTGAACTATCAAAGTCATCATAGCGCTAACAAATAGGAGTGTAATCGAAAATAGATACACCATTACAGGCACAAGGATCACTAATATAGGTTACTCGAGATTATATTCGCAGAAAACTCTTACCATACAAATCCAGGTCAAGAGGAAACCCTATTTTTATCAGAATACATTTTGAACCTCACATCGGCAACATGATCGAGACATGCCATGCCAATCCTAATTGGTAACTTAACATTTAAACGGAAGTAGATGTCGCTGTGTGTCAGAACGGTTCACGTGCCATATGAGCGTGGTTGGTAAACAGTTTTGAAGCTTTTGATAATGGCAGTCTGACGTATGGATAAGAAAATAATTCCACCAACGTACGGATTAACAGACATAAAAGAAAACACTCACACTTTCATTTTGCTGCGTCAGTGCCTTTAGGCCAGGCATTTCCAAATAACTTTCTTCACCTGGTCAGAAAGACAATTTTATGTGTGTTGGTGGGTGGGCGAGTAGTGTGGAGTGTGTACTTCCGGCTGATGCTTTGAAATCTACGTCCAATCTATCGATATGTCAGGTAGTATCCCCCCCCCCAAATATGTTATGTTGGAGTCGGTGGTGTTCTTCTGACATCTTGAAAAATATCTTGGCTTCCAATTATAAAATAACCAGGAGAAATTAACTATGCAGACTTTGAGACTCGAACTGTCAATGTGTTTAACTTGTGACCTTTTGCTAAGAGATGGACATGATGTTATTTCTCCACCACTGCAGGCTGCTGTAATCTTAGGCTAATCCCCCCCCCAAACATACCTTCTGGCTTGCCACACTTGTTAGAAAGATGAATGATAGATAATGTAGAATAGAAGAGTGATAGTTCTAGAAGTTAGCTTGAGCCATAGGATACATACAGCTAGGATGGTAAGTAAATTCAGGTGACAGACTACAACATATAACATATAAGTGTGTCACACTAATACAAGTGGTCTAAATATCAACAAGAAATAACACAATAGAGCATGGTTAAATACAGCGAATAGTTCAACAATTACAGTTAGAGTTTATAAATGTTTGTAATTCATAATCATGACCATATGGTTTGATAAGAGAATGCTCATTTTGAGTCCTATGGCACTGCAGCAGCTATTTGGTTCGTTCATGTGAGCTAGCTATGAATAGGGTAATAAAAAACACTGGTTATGAGTGAACTATAAACGTACTTGACTAAAGTTCGATTGAATTTGATCGAAATTTGACTGACTTATAGTCACATAACTTTGGGGTCCTGACATGTTGTTTAGGGTCCCAGTGATGTATATATACAAACACAAATACATGGTCACACACATGGTCTTTGGAACTGTGTCTCTGGACTGTGGGTTATTCTGTTCTGCTGATGCTTCATGGCTTGATGCTTAATGATTTCGTAACTGAAAATAATGTGGTTCATTCTGGCATTTCTTCATGGCTCAGCACTCATTCGAATTCATCATCTCAGATATGGTCTCAGACAAAGTGTTGCTCTGCCAGTAAAATACACAAAGGCTATGTATTCATCTTCATGTGTTCTCCTACAGAACACATGATTACATGGCAATCATGTTTTTTAATATCAATGGCGAAATATAACAATTTAATATATACTTAGTGCTGAGAAATAAACTTGAATATCATATATTTGTTAGGTAAGCAAAACCACAATCATTTGGTAGTAGTATATATAGAGTATGCTTACTGTGTTGATATCTGGAAATAATGGTTAGTAATATGATTCCATCTTATTAAGGCTGGAAGCAAAAATACATGCTGCCTCAATGGTCAGCTGCATTCATCAAACGAGTATTAGGTGAGTTTCTAGTATGTTTGTTTTTGCACAGTTGACTTGTATTTAGATTTGTTAGTTTAGAGTGAGTGTCTGAAACATTCAGGTATGTTTCCAGTCTGAGGTTAAGGGTCAGCCTTTCTAAAAGATAGGTTTCCATGCAGTCTATTTTTAGAGGAGAGGTGGCATGGGCTATATAAGCCATTATGTGACACCCCTCAACTAAGAATAAAATTATGGTTCCAAAATCCACACTAACATCGACGAAAACAAACATAGCTACTGATACAGGGTTAGCAATATATGACACATTATGACATTAATTACAAATGAAGTGATATGGTCAGTATTCGTAGTAATTCCAACAAGTATTTAATATGAAGTTATAATTGCATTAATATATTCTTTCACAATTCAAAATAGTAATGATAATAACAAATTAGATTTAATAGGAAATACAGAGATAATGGCATACAATTCTTATGTACATTCCTCTCACGTATGTTGTCGAAAGAAATTATTCTTTATAAAATAGTACATATACACGAATTCAGTTTTCTTTTACATAGCACGAGCAAAGCATTTAGCTTCAAAGTCAAATAATTAAAGGATATCAAGGGAGTTAATAAATAGTAAATATCTGGCGACAGTGAGGTAACACTATGAAATTCAAGTGCTGACATCATGAGGACAGCAAGTTCAAATGGGTCAGCGGTACAAATTCTAAGGCATCTGTCCTTAGTTGTAAAACTGGATGGTGTGTACACACAGGACTGCGTGTGTCTGTTTCATTTGGCAGCCATATAGCGACTAAGCAAATCAGTATTATTATCCTTTCCTGCAGTGTAATCTATTTCAGTGCTACTCTGACAAGATGGGATTGGCCGAGTCGGGGTACACTCATAATAACGCTTGAGCAAATTAATGTTATAGCGCTTGATTTTACTCATTATTTTAACGGCATAGTTTGTGGTCGATATTTTTTCGGCCACTTCAAATTGTCCTTGCAAATTGACTTTCAGTTTATTAGTATGAGTGGGTAGAAGTAGAAAAACTTTATTCCCCACTTCTAGTCTCGTTCTTTCGTCGGCAATTTTTTTGTAGTACTTGGCCAGTTTTTGTCTAGCTTTGCACACATTTGCTTGCGATAGGTCCCTGACCATTTGTAAATCATTTGTTAGTTCGTATATGTACTGAGGAACTGCTTTTAATTTCAGGGCAGTCTGTTCCTGGCGAAATATTTCCAGTGAGCCTCGAACATCTTGGCCATACAAAAGCCAGAATGGTGAGTATCTAAGTGAACGTGTGCGGACGTTCATGGTACATGACAAAGGCTGCTGATGTATAGTGGTTCCCATTCCATTAAATTTTTCCATCATCCCGTTACACTGGGGATGGTAGGGAGTTGTGTTGAGGTGTGTACTGGGTATGAGTTTCAATACTTCGGTCATTAGTGAACTGTGAACCACCATCCGTTAACAACTGTTCTGGAAATCCCACAACGTGAAAACACGGTAAGTAGAGCATCTTCTAAATGGTGACTATCGATAGTGGGGAGGGTTACCACTTCTGGGTACCTTGTAGCATAATCTAATATCGTCAAAATATACGCATTCCTTTTATTCGAACATGGTAGTAGTCTGATTATGTCCACTGCCACGTGCTGGGAGGGAGTATCCATGATTGGTACCAGCGGGATGTATTCTTTAGACACATGGCACTGACATATTCTACAATATTTAACAAACTCTTGATGTCAGCTCTCAATTTCGGCCAGTAATAATGCTTTTTAATACACATATGCATGCTGCCTATTCCTGCATATCCACTAAGCAGGGTAGCATGACCTGTTTCCATGACCAAGGCGGGCGGTGCAGGTTGCATGTGGGAGGTAGGTGATGGGCTGATTTGCCAGGAGTTTATTCGGTGGGGCTCCACGATGTGACTTGTTTCAGCACATGGCTGAAACAAACCAAATTATGAACTGAGGTGTACCAGTCAGCAATGGAAGGTAACTTGTAAAGGTCAGTCTTGCCTCTCTCATGCAAGTTTGTGCACAATTCAGGAGTACACATTGTAGTGGAGTAAATTTACCTCTCCCAATTTTAAATTGTTATATAACTTGTTAAATTGTCAATGTAACCCAACCTTGGGAACTCTTCATGACTATTTTTTTAAAAGTGTCTGAGTTTGAAATGAATGCTTGAGGCAAGAATATTCTTGATTTGCTGATGTAATGCAAACTAGTGATTAACTTTTATTATACAATGATTGTGATTTACAAGAACGCGACCAGCCTACGGCTGAAATGAGACTGAAATGTTGTTAACTGCCACAGATGATCAAGTCGAGAAGGCTTCAAGTATTAATGACTAACAGCTGAGAGAACTGTCTGGCCTTTAGCCCAGAACTGCAAGCTCGTTAAGATTAGCTTTCTGTGTGTGTGTGTGTGTGTGTGAGAGAGAGAGAGAGAGAGAGAGAGAGAGAGAGAGAGAGAGAGCATAATTAACATTTAGAGTTCAACCTTTAAATTCTTTGGGAAAGCGTGTCAAAAGATGGTCTGAGTGCACTTAAAGAAAACCGAACCAAAATAACATTTAAGCGAAAATACTTTAAAATAAGAAATGTTTCGAACAGCTCATACGTCATGAGGCATAAACTATTTGCTTTTGTGTGGCGTATACATGAGCCTTGACCTTTGTTAAACCCATTTACAAACATTACAAATGTTTAGAGTGGTTAATATAACCCGAAACAACTTATTTCTTGTTGTGTGGCTTGTAAATAATCCTTGATCAATGTTAATCTTGTTTACAAGGGATACGCACTTCGAATCGCTCGCAGCATTAGATCCTGACAATTGGATCACCCAGCATTACATCCTGACAATTGGATCACCCAGCATTAGATCCTGACAATTGGATCATCTTCAGAAGCAAGTAAACTAAACTTTTTGTCTTCTTTAGTTAATAAAATATATCGTTGAAATTTTTATTAAAAAATCTGGTAAAATAGAAAGCTCGAGTTCTTTTTAAAATGTTCTTTATTATATGTTCGACTAAATGAATCAAGTGAATGAGTAATGTAAAATAACTTACTCGAATATGCAAGGAAAACCTTAGCTAAATTAAATTTACGGATAGGAGGAAAAACACAGACTTGCCTTTTCAGTCGATCTGTTAAGAACGTTGTGCTATCAACCATCGCCAACAATTTGCAATGTTATATAGGTCAGCAAACTCAAATATCCAACATCCCGCACACGCATTAGGGGCCACTTGGAGCAAGCGGCCACGACCTCACACGCATGCTGACATCAGTCCTTTGAGACAGTTTGCATAAACAGCTAGGACTGCACACAGCTCTTGACGTTGGTTTTAGAGAAAGATTGCATAAACAGCTACGACTGCACACAGATCTTGACGCTAGTTCTTAGAGACAGTTCAGCACTCCATGGCTGAAACAAGCCTTTGTATAGAATTGAAACAATCTGTTGCAGTCGCACAAGTGTGGTGGTGTAGAAGTCTACACATAACACACCATTCAACTGTAGTCGACGTTTCATTGCATCGACTTTGTCCTAGGCACCTTAGCTGTCACGTGGTGATAGCTGTGTGTCTTGTCTTTGATGACTGCAGACTGCTTAGGTGGGTAAACGTGGGATGGAAAGATTCATGATGTCACACCACTGCACTCTGGGGTGAATATGTAATAATGAATCATATCACCATTATCATTTAGTTATGATACAAAACATCTACAAGTGCCAATGTAGAGAATGGGTCGGTGGATAAAAATGCATATCTCTGCACCTATTATGCCGATATGCAAGTGTGCCGACTTCAGTTCGACTCGTGGCTCCCACTCAGTAAACTGAGAAATAAATTACATAAATAGACATAGAGACGGACAGAGAACAAGATATAACCATGAGACTATCACTAAAGTACAAGAATTTACGTTTCATTAACAGATACACAAGATTGAACAATTAATAACATTTAATAAAAGTTTAACAATCTTTAAAGGATAAGCAGAATACATTATGCTCTGGTTTCTCACCATAAGGTGATTTTATGGATTAAAGAGTCTGATTCAGTTCAAGCCACACTCTAGTCACTTGTCACAATCAGAACTTAACTTCAGCTTCAGTGTACTGGTACAAGAATACATCATGCTGTTAGATGCTCCTTAAGTCATGGCATGATTAACATCAGAATCAGGCACCCAAAGCCCTCATCGTAGATGTCAGAATATGATAGAAAACTAATCACGAAGGAGACAAAAAGAAAGACCCTGAAATACAGGTAATTGTAGAGCCTAAGGATACTGCAATTTACTACCTTAATAAAAATATTTTTTGCATTTGCCTCTGCAAATCAAACCGAAATAATACAAATAATATAACATTCCTAATAAACCTAATCATCCACACAATTCAGAGATGTCTTTACCTTATCTAGTCAAGGGTCTCCTGCTCTATATACAACCCATGCTATGGAGGGACTCAGTATCAACACTTGCCCAAAGAGTCATTTTCCAAAGAGTGGGGAATATAATGTCTATCATGGATTTATTACTCTTAAAATCACACCCATCTCTACTGATGCTCACTCGTGATCGAATCAAATTCAAGTCCATGAATTCTCACACCTTTCAACCTATATTCTGTCAGCACACATATGACCTATCCACAAACAAGTTTGTGATAAGAATTGCAAAACATATAACCAAGGCCAAAACTAGATTTCAGATCTAATGTTAAAGCCAATGCTCTATTGTTTAGAGTTCAGGGTTAGAGTGTTCTATCAGACAATAATAACATCCCTACCCTTTGGCTATACTACTTCTCAATAGATTCATTTCCCCTTCTCCCTTGTCCATTGTGGACTTCACTTCCAAAATGAAACTTTACGTAACAATTTTAAATCATACAATTCACAAATAGCATCTAATTTAAAATTATAGATAAACATGAACATTTATATAAAACATATGCGAGATAATTCCACATCATATAATATATTAGAATGTGGAGATAGGTGGCGGATCATGGACCTTGATGAACTGAATATATTGCCAATCTCGGAATGGAAATTCCGCCTTGGGGGTGAAAAGAATTTAGCGGATTTGAATTTTCCAGATAAGTGCTGAGCAGTACTAGTATGACGTTCGTGGATAATTGTACTCTTAAGTTCCGAGTAATCATTTCTTTAAATTTTGAATAATCATAGTCATACTCTTTAAATTCCGAGTAATCATTTCTTTAAATTTTGAATAATCATAGTCATACTCTTTAAATTCCGAGTAATCATTTCTTTAAATTTTGAATAATCATAGTTTTAAATTCTGTGCAATAGCTTTTTCTTAATATTCAATAACATTCACCACTTATTTAATAAATACGCCCTATATGGAACCACAGATAGCTACTGCTGGCATTAGCTGATTATGATAAAAACATATTTTCTATTAGAAAGTGATAGAACTCAATTTTTACTGAGCTAAATAGTTTCACAGAGAGATATCACAAAGAAATAAGAGATATGTATTACAAAGAAATAAGAGATATATCACAAAGTATAAGAGATATGTATTACAAGGAGATTAGAGATATAATTTTGAATGTGTAAAATATTTCATCTCCAACTAAATTGCAAAAAGTTGAAACAGCAAACAATTGAACTACCTATGTCATTCAGCTCTTATTGAACAAACATATTCTAAGATCAGGTAGATCAAGAGTGACGCGATAGCCTGTACCATTAATAAATACAATCTAGAACTGTCTACGAGTAACAATCGGTGTGAGTAATGTCTCTTACTGACTCAAATTATCATGCAATTAACATATTTCAACCACCGTGAAGTCTAGTGCGAGCATAGGCTATTTGTAATATCTTAGAAGCTTTTCTTAATTAATAAATATATTCGCGTGCTAACTGACAAGTGTATATGTGATATCTGTAAAATACGAGAACATATCTCTGTCAGGAAGATTTTCTAATCCCATAGCAGCCAATACGTGCTTGTCTGTACCATTCCTGAAAGAAACACACCTGAATATACCGCTGACATTTTCCTTTTGTACTTAATTTGCAGGAGAAATTTTTATGTGTAATTACCGATTCATTACAACTTTCTTATATCGATCAAAATTTACTTTACCTAAATATTTAATTCTTAAAATTGTCATTTTATGTTATTTACTTTTACCATTGTCTTCTTTACCTCCCCACACACCCCTCTTTCTGGAAACCGCACAGGACTTAACAGCCTTCTACCTTACTATTTTGCTAATAGTAAAAAGTATATATTCTGGCAAATGACTGGATTTGTTCCCTAATGCAACTTTTATTGACCATGATTCACTTAGCAGTATGAAGCGATCTCTCAGGAGTCTGAATGATATAAAGGATGTCTTCAGACCATGGATCATATTTGCCACAAAAGTCAAAAGACATTCGTCGCATTAATGTCGGTAAGAGTGTTTCTGAATTGAAGCAGTTGAATGGTCTCTTTCCAATGCAGTTTTCTTCGCATGAAGATATTCTAAATCAAGCTCGTAAGCTGTCTGGAAATACGTGAACGTGCCATTGTTTCGACAACGGAAATCCCATAGATACCTCTTTGTACGTGGTGCATGTCTGGGTTCATGTTGTCAAGGCCTGCATCAGATTACACCGAATGAAAGATATTTAAAAACACGCACGATGAAATGTGGTCTTTTTCTTTCCTTCCTTCTTCAGTGTGTTCCATTCCAGTGAAGATACTAAACAAAATTATGCAAACAAGTGTGCCTCTACGAAAATCACGTGACTTTCTCAGTTTGCATCACAAGATCGCTGTTTTAAAAGACTGATGATTAAAGCAGGGACAGTGGGTGGCTTATTTTTAGACTGCTTAATTTGCTTAAGCACTAATGCGAGTGTTTTGTGGTGGGTGGAAGGACTCTACTATGGCTGAAGTATTATTTCTATTAGGTAATCAATTAATTCTCTTCGTGTTGGACCTATTAGTATGCAGTCTTTTATCACGTGCTCTATTGTTAGACGTCACTGAACTGGCACTTAACTATTTTGTATTTGCCTATTTCGCTTCTTAGCCTGAGTTTAGTGATTCTGGTCTCGCCATCATCCAAGGATGAAAAATCTTTAGCGGGCTTCTGTGGGGAATATTTCAGCTTCAACTAAAAAATTGTTTGTCCTGTAAGGCTTTCAGGTGCTTTAACTGCTAAGAGTGGGTCAATAGCTATTGGTTACTTTACCTGGTCTGTTTTGTTCTTTCAATATGGCCATAATTTCGGCTGTGAATAAGGAGGTGTTTTCTGCTTATTATACATTGATATCACGTTAGATTCCAATAGCTGATTTCCCAGTTTGTGGGTTGTGTGATCCATCATTAAATATTTGTACCCATTCATAACATCCTTCAAGATATTGTAAGAAGGTGTTTTATTAGGTCGGGAAAGTCGATGTGTGGTTTAAGTTGACAAACCGGTATTGTGTTCTTTCGATTGGTCAGTGGATGGATTATTATTTTTATTCTGATAGGCATTCCATTTTTTCTGCGATTTTTCTCGTTGTTAGGTTTCTGGTAAAAGTTTAAGTGAAATTCTTACAGTTGTTGCACTCACATATACACACAAACACATGCAGTCAAACAACAATCTCACACGTCTAAAAAAAATCAATCTCTCCCTCACAAACACATGAACACACAAATGTTCACTTACGTATACGCTCACACAATACTTGCATATACAAACTGATAAATATACATTCATTTATTTCATACACAAACACGCGCACACATAAATTGAATCATTGTAATGAAGTCAAGGCCAAATTATACTTGACCTCCTAACCCATAATTAGTCTGCCTTGTTATGTTAAGCTTTTTGAAACTGCACGCCACTCATAACCGATATTTCTGGTACCAACTTCGTGAGCGGTGATGTAATCACCACACTCTGATGTAATCACCACACTCTGATGTAATCACCACACTCCGATGCAATCACCACACTCTGATGCGTGCGCTGTACTCACAGTCAAAAGAGGGCGTGCGTGTATTACATAATACCTAGAACAATAGCCGATAGTGTGTCGTGTCCAAGCCTGATGCTTGATCGATAGATTTCCCGCCATAAGGTCCTTGAAGAAGCCAGAGTTATAATTGTTGGCCTAAATAGATAAGTTGCAATTATTGTCTAAATAGATGCACTGGAATTATTGGCCACAATATATACACCGAGAGAAAGGAAAAAAAAATCAAGCTCATCCATTTTCACCACCTCAGTCAATACCACAACTATCCTCCTACTCTCATCGTTGATTGATATAAAGATACTTTCGTAACTGACGTCATTTCAATTATTTGTAGTCAATTCTAAAGCTATATTCGGCAGCCTTTACGCTAATGATTGATATAAAGATACTTTCGTAATGAGACGTCATTTCAATTATTTGTGGTCACTTCTAAAGCTATATTCGGCAGCCTTTACGCTAATGATTGATATAAAGATACTTTCGTAATGAGACGTCATTTCAATTATTTGTGGTCATTTCTAAAGCTATATTCGGCAGCCTTTACGCTAATGAAGTTTGTCAATGCTAAAGTTTTGTTCGGCAGTCTAGCAAAGTTAATCAAGGTTTTGTAAATCCTTATTCTGAAATGTCAATATTTTCGACATTAATGTGTCGACTGCATTAACATTTCGATGCAACAAGTCAGATTCAATTTGAAATATAATTCCGAACATCTGGAAATAAAAATCCTCACTGCGACTATATTCAAATATAATTGAAGAATATTCAGCAAGTGTGAAGGTAACCGTACCTGTTACAGAACTGTGTTGAAGAAAAGTGTCATTCCTGAATAATTACAGGTGTGATCGAAGAGATGTGTCAGTACTCTTTACAAAATATTGAAACTTTTCTTTGCCTTCTCAAACGTCAGGAGTGCGAGTTTTTGAGCATAACCAAACACTTTTATTTCGACACGAGAAGTTCTGGGAGAAAAGAGAGACAATAGAGAAAAATATCCATAAAAAGCACAAAATGTTTCAGGTAAATAGCCATTATCAAGACTATAGAGGGCTATTAATAACTGTGAAATGTGTACATTGCTGTTCAAAAACAATATAATATCGAAATGTCTGATAATAACCAACTGTTTAATTTAATTTAATTTAATTTAATTTAATTTAATTTGATTTGATTTAATTTAATTTGATTTGATTTAATTTAATTTAATTTGATTTGATTTAATTTAATTTGATTTGATTTAATTTGATTTAATTTGATTTTTAATTTAATTTAATTTAATTTGATTTAATTTGATTTAATTTGATTTTTAATTTAATTTAATTTAATTTAATTTAATTTAACTGAAATGAAATGAATTCAATTGAATTTAAATAAATTATTATTTGTATTTATTTAATTTAATGAAATTTAATTTAATCGACTTTCCTTTAGTCCACTCCCACTGAAATTAGAAAAAATACTAAACTGTAGTATGTCAGAAGAAAATCAGAAATAGGCAATTTTTCTATATCAATACAAAAATGAAATAAAAATAATTTAATTTCAAACGTCTTTAGTTGGCGATGGCACACAAAATTATTATTGTCCTTGAGATGACGTTCTGTAACTGTATTATCCTGAGATTGATTAAACTGTACTTTGGAAACATTTTTCTATAATTGTTTTTAATTCGAAATGACGAATTTTCAATTAAAATTAAAAAGAGCAAAAACTGCAAAAAACCTTTCTAGAAAGATTGTTTTTGTTGTAATGCACTGATTACATTCTCTTTATAAAGTTTTGTTTTCATTACAAATCTGGATATGTTTATATCTCACAAGTACATAAAAATTATTAACATTTTTAAAAAAAACATTTTCTTCATAATTGAGAATAGAATTAGAAAAGTGAATGAAAAGCATAATCAAGTGTGAAAATATAGTTATTTTATTAATCAAATCCATATCAACATTTTAGTAGACACTCGTGACTGCACTGGTAGCAAATGGGAATAAAAACATATATAAAGATAAATAATGAAGAAAAGTTAAATAATATAAATGTTTGTTCATTATAAATGCTGACATTTAGCCATCATTTTATAAATAAATTATTAATGCTGTATGAACTTTCTTTTTTTTTCTTTTAACTACTGCAAAGACACATGAAATAAAATAACAAAAAAGAAGAGGAAATAAAATGGAGATAGAAACATCTACTACGATAACATGCACAACGTATGGGTGCATTATCAGTAAAGGTATGGCTGAGAGAGGCATATCTAACATCAACAAGGTACACAACATACTTTTGGTGTAGAGAGACATATCTAACATCAACAAGGTACACAACATACCTTTGGTCAAGAGGGACAGATCTAACATCAACAAGGTACACAACATACTTTTGGCCAAGAGGGACAGTTCTAACATCAACAAGGTACACAACATACTTTTGGCCAAGAGGGACAGATCTAACATCAACAAGGTACACAACATACTTTTGGTCAAGAGGGACAGATCTAACATCAACAAGGTGCACAACATACTTTTGGCCAAGAGAGACATGTCTAACATCAACAAGGTGCACAACATACTTTGGGCCAAGAGGGACAGATCTACATCAACAAGCTAAGCAACAAATGAGAGGCTGAGAGAGGAATATGCACCATAATGTATAAGCGTAAGGAATACTCTGCACTGCATTGATGTATGGTGGAAAAGTATGTTGACTACATTGAGCAGTTTCTGGCACAAGGAAGTTACTTGAAATTGCTGTTGTTCTGCAACAGGGAGCTAATACGGCGAAACATCAGACGTCCTCGAGAGAATAGTGGCTAGTCAGTGTTCTACAACACGAGAGGGAAACCTGAGGAGTTGATAGTAATAATGTGAACAATAACCTTGTGATTCTATTATGAAAAGCACATGAAAAGACTATTGTGAAATTGCTTAAAAAAGACTATGTAGAAACTATTATCACATCTCTAATAACCCCATTTGTGTTCACTGATAAGTACAATCCTGTGATTTGTATTGACACTAATCTGTTGAACTGTGTTTTAGAATATAAGACTGTATTAGTATCATTTGAATTTGGTTTTGTGGAACTAATGATGACAAGTAATCGTTTTCATTTTATATTTGTTTAATGTATATTTGATTGTTGATTTGATAAATTTATTGTTCAAATTATTGACCTTCTTATCATATATTGATAACTTTATGTCGGAGAAGAATGTAAATGGACGGGGCTCTCTAAATGTAGATTAAAAGACGGATTTATCTTCTCCTTTAGTTTTCCACCTACGGATATATTGTGTGACGGTAATTGTTTGTCTTTAATGTTGTGGAAGAGAGAAAACTCTTACAGCTCCCTCATATCCACCATGTGAGAGACGAGTGGTGTCATCTGGAGAATTATTAATAACATTAAGATTCTCATCAATTGTAATTAATTATGGATGATTAATTAATAATAATAATAACTATTAACTAGATGGCGTTGGCGTCACAGACAGATATATAGATATACAGATAGATAGATAGATAGATAGATAGATAGATAGATAGATAGATCTAGAGAGAAAGAATATGGTCACATCCAGTCATATAAATAAATACTAACACCAAACTTTTAAAGACACCTAAGATATATCTACTAATTATAATTTATGAAGTGAAATCAACCCCGGATATATACTAATGGTTTATTCTAATGGAAGGAAATTAAAACTTATTCATTACAACTATATTTTGCGTGATGATATTCCAGCCGACTGACGACCCTTCTCAGTTGAACCTAATTGAATCCGGAATTAGGATTTTTTCCCCATTGACCGAAAAACAACATTTCAACATGGCGTAAAAGTACATGTAGATATATATTTCCACAGTTTCCCTCTTGTTTGAGTAATCTTGATTTACATCTGTTTTCCTCTTTTTTTGTTTTGTAGCATTGATATTTCATAAATATAAAAAGAGAAATCATGTCAGTATATAAAGAAAAAGAAAGACACTTGAAAAAAAATGTTTGTAGGTACAAAGTATATAGGTAATGCTGTTTCAATAGTAATTTGTTTTCTGAACAGTTAATGTTTAAATAAAACAAAAAACTAAAAAGAACTTTAGTAAACCTGTCCAGGATGTATTCCAGTATTTGATATTTTACTTTTTAAAAAGGAACTTTTAATCCAAGTAGAGTACATTTTCCATGTAATTAGCCCATAAAATTTCCTGAATCCAACGGGTTGATGCATGAATTATTTTCTTTATCATTTCTGTATTTCTGCAAGTAGTTTGATTCACAATAAATGACAATTTGTACGTTGTTACCCTTGTAATGATTTGAAGTTTGTGTGCTCGCTTCATAAATGTCTTATCCGCATGT